>JAHFWJ010000263.1:0-21166 GCA_028555115.1 Himalopsyche japonica | reverse complement strand
TCAAACTGTGAGGAATTATGCTACAAAGAAAATGAACTTTATTTCGAGGCGTTCTGATTAATTTCAGGGAAGTTATGACATAAAAACATTTTCACTTTTGAACGTACGCGAAAAAAAGAGTTGGCTATCCCTGTATTAAAATACCAAGTGTTGCATGTCAAACTGTGAGGAATCATTCAACAAAGACAGAGACGTTTGATTCAGGGCGTTCTGATGTATTTCAAGGAAGTTATGACAGAAAATGTTTTGACTTTTGTATGTACGCAGTACGAGTTGGTTATCTCCTGCTTTGAAATAATAAGTGTTGCTTCTGTCAAACTATGAGTGATTAATGCAAGAAAGAGAATGTTTTTGCTCAAGGACGTTATGATGGTTAATAAGGACGTTATGACAGAAAAACAGTTCATATACGTACGCGAAAAAAACAAGAGTTGGCAATTCCCTGCTTTAAATACCAAGTAAGCGTAAGGCCCAACTGTGAGGAATAATGCAACAAGGACAGAGACGTTTGTTTCAGGGCGTTATGATGTATTTCAAGGAAGTTGTGACGGAAAAACTTTTTGACTTTTGTACGTGCGTGAAAAGTACGAGTTGGCTATTTCTGACGTAAAATACCAAGTGTTGCATGTCAAACTGTGAGGAATTATGCTTCAAAGGAAATGAACTTTATTTCGAGGCGTTCTGATTAATTTCAGGGAAGTTATGACATAAAAACATTTTCACTTTTGAACGTACGCGAAAAAAAAGAGTTGGCTATCCTGCATTAAAATACCAAGTGTTGCATGTCAAACTGTGAGGAATCATTCAACAAAGACAGAGACGTTTGATTCAGGGCGTTCTGATGTATTTCAAGGAAGTTATGACAGAAAATGTTTTGACTTTTGTATGTACGTTAAAAGTACGAGTTGGCTATCCCTGCTTTAAAATACCAAGTGTTGCCTGTCAAACTATGAGGATTAACGCAAGAAAGAGAAATCGTTTTGTTCAAGGACGTTCTGATGGTTATCAAGGACGTTATGACAGAAAAACAGTTCATATATACGTACGCGAAAAAACGAGTTGGCAATCCCTGCCTTCAAATACCAAGTGTTGCATGTCCAACTGTGAGGAATAATGCAACAAGGACAGAGACGTTTGTTTCAGGGCGTTATGATGTATTTCAAGGAAGTTGTGACGGAAAAACTTTTTGACTTTTGTACGTGCGTGAAAAGTACGAGTTGGCTATTCCTGACTTAAAATACCAAGTGTTGCATGTCAAACTGTGAGGAATTATGCCACAAAGAAAATGAACTTTATTTCGAGGCGTTCTGATTAATTTCAGGGAAGTTATGACATAAAAACATTTTCACTTTTGAACGTACGCGAAAAAAAAGAGTTGGCTATCCCTGCATTAAAATACCAAGTGTTGCATGTCAAACTGTGAGGAATCATTCAACAAAGACAGAGACGTTTGATTCAGGGCGTTCTGATGTATTTCAAGGAAGTTATGACAGAAAATGTTTTGACTTTTGTATGTACGTTAAAAGTACGAGTTGGCTATCCCTGCTTTAAAATACCAAGTGTTGCCTGTCAAACTATGAGGATTAACGCAAGAAAGAGAAATCGTTTTGTTCAAGGACGTTCTGATGGTTATCAAGGACGTTATGACAGAAAAACAGTTCATATATACGTACGCGAAAAAACGAGTTGGCAATCCCTGCCTTCAAATACCAAGTGTTGCATGTCCAACTGTGAGGAATAATGCAACAAGGACAGAGACGTTTGTTTCAGGGCGTTATGATGTATTTCAAGGAAGTTGTGACGGAAAAACTTTTTGACTTTTGTACGTGCGTGAAAAGTACGAGTTGGCTATTCCTGACTTAAAATACCAAGTGTTGCATGTCAAACTGTGAGGAATTATGCCACAAAGAAAATGAACTTTATTTCGAGGCGTTCTGATTAATTTCAGGGAAGTTATGACATAAAAACATTTTCACTTTTGAACGTACGCGAAAAAAAAGAGTTGGCTATCCCTGCATTAAAATACCAAGTGTTGCATGTCAAACTGTGAGGAATCATTCAACAAAGACAGAGACGTTTGATTCAGGGCGTTCTGATGTATTTCAAGGAAGTTATGACAGAAAATGTTTTGACTTTTGTATGTACGTTAAAAGTACGAGTTGGCTATCCCTGCTTTAAAATACCAAGTGTTGCCTGTCAAACTATGAGGATTAACGCAAGAAAGAGAAATCGTTTTGTTCAAGGACGTTCTGATGGTTATCAAGGACGTTATGACAGAAAAACAGTTCATATATACGTACGCGAAAAAACGAGTTGGCAATCCCTGCCTTCAAATACCAAGTGTTGCATGTCCAACTGTGAGGAATAATGCAACAAGGACAGAGACGTTTGTTTCAGGGCGTTATGATGTATTTCAAGGAAGTTGTGACGGAAAAACTTTTGACTTTTGTACGTGCGTGAAAAGTACGAGTTGGCTATTCCTGACTTAAAATACCAAGTGTTGCATGTCAAACTGTGAGGAATTATGCCACAAAGAAAATGAACTTTATTTCGAGGCGTTCTGATTAATTTCAGGGAAGTTATGACATAAAAACATTTTCACTTTTGAACGTACGCGAAAAAAAAGAGTTGGCTATCCCTGCATTAAAATACCAAGTGTTGCATGTCAAACTGTGAGGAATCATTCAACAAAGACAGAGACGTTTGATTCAGGGCGTTCTGATGTATTTCAAGGAAGTTATGACAGAAAATGTTTTGACTTTTGTATGTACGTTAAAAGTACGAGTTGGCTATCCCTGCTTTAAAATACCAAGTGTTGCCTGTCAAACTATGAGGATTAACGCAAGAAAGAGAAATCGTTTTGTTCAAGGACGTTCTGATGGTTATCAAGGACGTTATGACAGAAAAACAGTTCATATATACGTACGCGAAAAAACGAGTTGGCAATCCCTGCCTTCAAATACCAAGTGTTGCATGTCCAACTGTGAGGAATAATGCAACAAGGACAGAGACGTTTGTTTCAGGGCGTTATGATGTATTTCAAGGAAGTTGTGACGGAAAAACTTTTTGACTTTTGTACGTGCGTGAAAAGTACGAGTTGGCTATTCCTGACTTAAAATACCAAGTGTTGCATGTCAAACTGTGAGGAATTATGCCACAAAGAAAATGAACTTTATTTCGAGGCGTTCTGATTAATTTCAGGGAAGTTATGACATAAAAACATTTTCACTTTTGAACGTACGCGAAAAAAAAGAGTTGGCTATCCCTGCATTAAAATACCAAGTGTTGCATGTCAAACTGTGAGGAATCATTCAACAAAGACAGAGACGTTTGATTCAGGGCGTTCTGATGTATTTCAAGGAAGTTATGACAGAAAATGTTTTGACTTTTGTATGTACGTTAAAAGTACGAGTTGGCTATCCCTGCTTTAAAATACCAAGTGTTGCCTGTCAAACTATGAGGATTAACGCAAGAAAGAGAAATCGTTTTGTTCAAGGACGTTCTGATGGTTATCAAGGACGTTATGACAGAAAAACAGTTCATATATACGTACGCGAAAAAACGAGTTGGCAATCCCTGCCTTCAAATACCAAGTGTTGCATGTCCAACTGTGAGGAATAATGCAACAAGGACAGAGACGTTTGTTTCAGGGCGTTATGATGTATTTCAAGGAAGTTGTGACGGAAAAACTTTTTGACTTTTGTACGTGCGTGAAAAGTACGAGTTGGCTATTCCTGACTTAAAATACCAAGTGTTGCATGTCAAACTGTGAGGAATTATGCCACAAAGAAAATGAACTTTATTTCGAGGCGTTCTGATTAATTTCAGGGAAGTTATGACATAAAAACATTTTCACTTTTGAACGTACGCGAAAAAAAAGAGTTGGCTATCCCTGCATTAAAATACCAAGTGTTGCATGTCAAACTGTGAGGAATCATTCAACAAAGACAGAGACGTTTGATTCAGGGCGTTCTGATGTATTTCAAGGAAGTTATGACAGAAAATGTTTTGACTTTTGTATGTACGTTAAAAGTACGAGTTGGCTATCCCTGCTTTAAAATACCAAGTGTTGCCTGTCAAACTATGAGGATTAACGCAAGAAAGAGAAATCGTTTTGTTCAAGGACGTTCTGATGGTTATCAAGGACGTTATGACAGAAAAACAGTTCATATATACGTACGCGAAAAAACGAGTTGGCAATCCCTGCCTTCAAATACCAAGTGTTGCATGTCCAACTGTGAGGAATAATGCAACAAGGACAGAGACGTTTGTTTCAGGGCGTTATGATGTATTTCAAGGAAGTTGTGACGGAAAAACTTTTTGACTTTTGTACGTGCGTGAAAAGTACGAGTTGGCTATTCCTGACTTAAAATACCAAGTGTTGCATGTCAAACTGTGAGGAATTATGCCACAAAGAAAATGAACTTTATTTCGAGGCGTTCTGATTAATTTCAGGGAAGTTATGACATAAAAACATTTTCACTTTTGAACGTACGCGAAAAAAAAGAGTTGGCTATCCCTGCATTGAAATACCAAGTGTTGCATGTCAAACTGTGAGGAATCATTCAACAAAGACAGAGACTTTTGATTCAGGCCGTTCTGATGTATTTCAAGGAAGTTATGACAGAAAATGTTTTGACTTTTGTATGTACGTTAAAAGTACGAGTTGGCTATCCCTGCTTTAAAATACCAAGTGTTGCCTGTCAAACTATGAGGATTAACGCAAGAAAGAGAAATCGTTTTGTTCAAGGACGTTCTGATGGTTATCAAGGACGTTATGACAGAAAAACAGTTCATATATACGTACGCGAAAAAACGAGTTGGCAATCCCTGCCTTCAAATACCAAGTGTTGCATGTCCAACTGTGAGGAATAATGCAACAAGGACAGAGACGTTTGTTTCAGGGCGTTATGATGTATTTCAAGGAAGTTGTGACGGAAAAACTTTTTGACTTTTGTACGTGCGTGAAAAGTACGAGTTGGCTATTCCTGACTTAAAATACCAAGTGTTGCATGTCAAACTGTGAGGAATTATGCCACAAAGAAAATGAACTTTATTTCGAGGCGTTCTGATTAATTTCAGGGAAGTTATGACATAAAAACATTTTCACTTTTGAACGTACGCGAAAAAAAAGAGTTGGCTATCCCTGCATTAAAATACCAAGTGTTGCATGTCAAACTGTGAGGAATCATTCAACAAAGACAGAGACGTTTGATTCAGGGCGTTCTGATGTATTTCAAGGAAGTTATGACAGAAAATGTTTTGACTTTTGTATGTACGTTAAAAGTACGAGTTGGCTATCCCTGCTTTAAAATACCAAGTGTTGCCTGTCAAACTATGAGGATTAACGCAAGAAAGAGAAATCGTTTTGTTCAAGGACGTTCTGATGGTTATCAAGGACGTTATGACAGAAAAACAGTTCATATATACGTACGCGAAAAAACGAGTTGGCAATCCCTGCCTTCAAATACCAAGTGTTGCATGTCCAACTGTGAGGAATAATGCAACAAGGACAGAGACGTTTGTTTCAGGGCGTTATGATGTATTTCAAGGAAGTTGTGACGGAAAAACTTTTTGACTTTTGTACGTGCGTGAAAAGTACGAGTTGGCTATTCCTGACTTAAAATACCAAGTGTTGCATGTCAAACTGTGAGGAATTATGCCACAAAGAAAATGAACTTTATTTCGAGGCGTTCTGATTAATTTCAGGGAAGTTATGACATAAAAACATTTTCACTTTTGAACGTACGCGAAAAAAAAGAGTTGGCTATCCCTGCATTAAAATACCAAGTGTTGCATGTCAAACTGTGAGGAATCATTCAACAAAGACAGAGACGTTTGATTCAGGGCGTTCTGATGTATTTCAAGGAAGTTATGACAGAAAATGTTTTGACTTTTTTATGTACGTTAAAAGTACGAGTTGGCTATCCCTGCTTTAAAATACCAAGTGTTGCCTGTCAAACTATGAGGATTAACGCAAGAAAGAGAAATCGTTTTGTTCAAGGACGTTCTGATGGTTATCAAGGACGTTATGACAGAAAAACAGTTCATATATACGTACGCGAAAAAACGAGTTGGCAATCCCTGCCTTCAAATACCAAGTGTTGCATGTCCAACTGTGAGGAATAATGCAACAAGGACAGAGACGTTTGTTTCAGGGCGTTATGATGTATTTCAAGGAAGTTGTGACGGAAAAACTTTTTGACTTTTGTACGTGCGTGAAAAGTACGAGTTGGCTATTCCTGACTTAAAATACCAAGTGTTGCATGTCAAACTGTGAGGAATTATGCCACAAAGAAAATGAACTTTATTTCGAGGCGTTCTGATTAATTTCAGGGAAGTTATGACATAAAAACATTTTCACTTTTGAACGTACGCGAAAAAAAAGAGTTGGCTATCCCTGCATTAAAATACCAAGTGTTGCATGTCAAACTGTGAGGAATCATTCAACAAAGACAGAGACGTTTGATTCAGGGCGTTCTGATGTATTTCAAGGAAGTTATGACAGAAAATGTTTTGACTTTTGTATGTACGTTAAAAGTACGAGTTGGCTATCCCTGCTTTAAAATACCAAGTGTTGCCTGTCAAACTATGAGGATTAACGCAAGAAAGAGAAATCGTTTTGTTCAAGGACGTTCTGATGGTTATCAAGGACGTTATGACAGAAAAACAGTTCATATATACGTACGCGAAAAAACGAGTTGGCAATCCCTGCCTTCAAATACCAAGTGTTGCATGTCCAACTGTGAGGAATAATGCAACAAGGACAGAGACGTTTGTTTCAGGGCGTTATGATGTATTTCAAGGAAGTTGTGACGGAAAAACTTTTTGACTTTTGTACGTGCGTGAAAAGTACGAGTTGGCTATTCCTGACTTAAAATACCAAGTGTTGCATGTCAAACTGTGAGGAATTATGCCACAAAGAAAATGAACTTTATTTCGAGGCGTTCTGATTAATTTCAGGGAAGTTATGACATAAAAACATTTTCACTTTTGAACGTACGCGAAAAAAAAGAGTTGGCTATCCCTGCATTAAAATACCAAGTGTTGCATGTCAAACTGTGAGGAATCATTCAACAAAGACAGAGACGTTTGATTCAGGACGTTCTGATGTATTTCAAGGAAGCTATGACAGAAAATGTTTTGACTTTTGTATGTTCGTTAAAAGTACGAGTTGGCTATCCCTGCTTTAAAATACCAAGTGTTGCATGTCAAACTGTGAGGAATAATGCAACAAGAACAGAGACGTTTGATTCAGGGCGTTCTGATGTATTTCAAGGAAGTTATGACAGAAAATGTTTTGACTTTTGTATGTACGTTAAAAGTACGAGTTGGCTATCCCTGCTTTAAAATACCAAGTGTTGCCTGTCAAACTATGAGGATTAACGCAAGAAAGAGAAATCGTTTTGTTCAAGGACGTTCTGATGGTTATCAAGGACGTTATGACAGAAAAACAGTTCATATATACGTACGCGAAAAAACGAGTTGGCAATCCCTGCCTTCAAATACCAAGTGTTGCATGTCCAACTGTGAGGAATAATGCAACAAGGACAGAGACGTTTGTTTCAGGGCGTTATGATGTATTTCAAGGAAGTTGTGACGGAAAAACTTTTTGACTTTTGTACGTGCGTGAAAAGTACGAGTTGGCTATTCCTGACTTAAAATACCAAGTGTTGCATGTCAAACTGTGAGGAATTATGCCACAAAGAAAATGAACTTTATTTCGAGGCGTTCTGATTAATTTCAGGGAAGTTATGACATAAAAACCTTTTCACTTTTGAACGTACGCGAAAAAAAAGAGTTGGCTATCCCTGTATTAAAATACCAAGTGTTGCATGTCAAACTGTGAGGAATCATTCAACAACGACAGAGACATTTGATTCAGGGCGTTCTGATGTATTTCAAGGAAGTTATGACAGAAAATGTTTTGACTTTTGTATGTACGTTAAAAGTACGAGTTGGCTATCCCTGCTTTAAAATACCAAGTGTTGCCTGTCAAACTATGAGGATTAACGCAAGAAAGAGAAATCGTTTTGTTCAAGGACGTTCTGATGGTTATCAAGGACGTTATGACAGAAAAACAGTTCATATATACGTACGCGAAAAAACGAGTTGGCAATCCCTGCCTTCAAATACCAAGTGTTGCATGTTCAACTGTGAGGAATAATGCAACAAGGACAGAGACGTTTGTTTCAGGGCGTTATGATGTATTTCAAGGAAGTTGTGACGGAAAAACTTTTTGACTTTTGTACGTGCGTGAAAAGTACGAGTTGGCTATTCCTGACTTAAAATAGCAAGTGTTGCATGTCAAACTGTGAGGAATTATGCCACAAAGAAAATGAACTTTATTTCGAGGCGTTCTGATTAATTTCAGGGAAGTTATGACATAAAAACATTTTCACTTTTGAACGTACGCGAAAAAAAAGAGTTGGCTATCCCTGCATTAAAATACCAAGTGTTGCATGTCAAACTGTGAGGAATCATTCAACAAAGACAGAGACGTTTGATTCAGGGCGTTCTGATGTATTTCAAGGAAGTTATGACAGAAAATGTTTTGACTTTTGTATGTACGTTAAAAGTACGAGTTGGCTATCCCTGCTTTAAAATACCAAGTGTTGCCTGTCAAACTATGAGGATTAACGCAAGAAAGAGAAATCGTTTTGTTCAAGGACGTTCTGATGGTTATCAAGGACGTTATGACAGAAAAACAGTTCATATATACGTACGCGAAAAAACGAGTTGGCAATCCCTGCCTTCAAATACCAAGTGTTGCATGTCCAACTGTGAGGAATAATGCAACAAGGACAGAGACGTTTGTTTCAGGGCGTTATGATGTATTTCAAGGAAGTTGTGACGGAAAAACTTTTTGACTTTTGTACGTGCGTGAAAAGTACGAGTTGGCTATTCCTGACTTAAAATACCAAGTGTTGCATGTCAAACTGTGAGGAATTATGCCACAAAGAAAATGAACTTTATTTCGAGGCGTTCTGATTAATTTCAGGGAAGTTATGACATAAAAACATTTTCACTTTTGAACGTACGCGAAAAAAAAGAGTTGGCTATCCCTGCATTAAAATACCAAGTGTTGCATGTCAAACTGTGAGGAATCATTCAACAAAGACAGAGACGTTTGATTCAGGGCGTTCTGATGTATTTCAAGGAAGTTATGACAGAAAATGTTTTGACTTTTGTATGTACGTTAAAAGTACGAGTTGGCTATCCCTGCTTTAAAATACCAAGTGTTGCCTGTCAAACTATGAGGATTAACGCAAGAAAGAGAAATCGTTTTGTTCAAGGACGTTCTGATGGTTATCAAGGACGTTATGACAGAAAAACAGTTCATATATACGTACGCGAAAAAACGAGTTGGCAATCCCTGCCTTCAAATACCAAGTGTTGCATGTCCAACTGTGAGGAATAATGCAACAAGGACAGAGACGTTTGTTTCAGGGCGTTATGATGTATTTCAAGGAAGTTGTGACGGAAAAACTTTTTGACTTTTGTACGTGCGTGAAAAGTACGAGTTGGCTATTCCTGACTTAAAATACCAAGTGTTGCATGTCAAACTGTGAGGAATTATGCCACAAAGAAAATGAACTTTATTTCGAGGCGTTCTGATTAATTTCAGGGAAGTTAATGACATAAAAACATTTTCACTTTTGAACGTACGCGAAAAAAAAGAGTTGGCTATCCCTGCATTAAAATACCAAGTGTTGCATGTCAAACTGTGAGGAATCATTCAACAAAGACAGAGACGTTTGATTCAGGACGTTCTGATGTATTTCAAGGAAGCTATGACAGAAAATGTTTTGACTTTTGTATGTACGTTAAAAGTACGAGTTGGCTATCCCTGCTTTAAAATACCAAGTGTTGCATGTCAAACTGTGAGGAATAATGCAACAAGAACAGAGACGTTTGATTCAGGGCGTTCTGATGTATTTCAAGGAAGTTATGACAGAAAATGTTTTGACTTTTGTATGTACGTTAAAAGTACAAGTTGGCTATCCCTGCTTTAAAATACCAAGTGTTGCCTGTCAAACTATGAGGATTAACGCAAGAAAGAGAAATCGTTTTGTTCAAGGACGTTCTGATGGTTATCAAGGACGTTATGACAGAAAAACAGTTCATATATACGTACGCGAAAAAACGAGTTGGCAATCCCTGCCTTCAAATACCAAGTGTTGCATGTCCAACTGTGAGGAATAATGCAACAAGGACAGAGACGTTTGTTTCAGGGCGTTATGATGTATTTCAAGGAAGTTGTGACGGAAAAACTTTTTGACTTTTGTACGTGCGTGAAAAGTACGAGTTGGCTATTCCTGACTTAAAATACCAAGTGTTGCATGTCAAACTGTGAGGAATTATGCCACAAAGAAAATGAACTTTATTTCGAGGCGTTCTGATTAATTTCAGGGAAGTTATGACATAAAAACATTTTCACTTTTGAACGTACGCAAAAAAAAAGAGTTGGCTATCCCTGCATTAAAATACCAAGTGTTGCATGTCAAACTGTGAGGAATCATTCAACTAAGACAGAGACGTTTGATTCAGGGCGTTCTGATGTATTTCAAGGAAGTTATGACAGAAAATGTTTTGACTTTTGTATGTACGTTAAAAGTACGAGTTGGCTATCCCTGCTTTAAAATACCAAGTGTTGCCTGTCAAACTATGAGGATTAACGCTAAAAAGAGAAATCGTTTTGTTCAAGGACGTTCTGATGGTTATCAAGGACGTTATGACAGAAAAACAGTTCATATATACGTACGCGAAAAAACGAGTTGGCAATCCCTGCCTTCAAATACCAAGTGTTGCATGTCCAACTGTGAGGAATAATGCAACAAGGACAGAGACGTTTGTTTCAGGGCGTTATGATGTATTTCAAGGAAGTTGTGACGGAAAAACTTTTTGACTTTTGTACGTGCGTGAAAAGTACGAGTTGGCTATTCCTGACTTAAAATACCAAGTGTTGCCTGTCAAACTATGAGGATTAACGCAAGAAAGAGAAATCGTTTTGTTCAAGGACGTTCTGATGGTTATCAAGGACGTTATGACAGAAAACAGTTCATATATACGTACGCGAAAAAACGAGTTGGCAATCCCTGCCTTCAAATACCAAGTGTTGCATGTCCAACTGTGAGGAATAATGCAACAAGGACAGAGACGTTTGTTTCAGGGCGTTATGATGTATTTCAAGGAAGTTGTGACAAAAAAACTTTTTGACTTTTGTACGTGCGTGAAAAGTACGAGTTGGCTATTCCTGACTTAAAATACCAAGTGTTGCATGTCAAACTGTAAGGAATTATGCCACAAAGAAAAGGAACTTTATTTCGAGGCGTTCTGATTAATTTCAGGGAAGTTATGACATAAAAACATTTTCACTTTTGAACGTACGCGAAAAAAAAGAGTTGGCTATCCCTGCATTAAAATACCAAGTGTTGCATGTCAAACTGTGAGGAATCATTCAACAAAGACAGAGACGTTTGATTCAGGGCGTTCTGATGTATTTCAAGGAAGTTATGACAGAAAATGTTTTGACTTTTGTATGTACGTTAAAAGTACGAGTTGGCTATCCCTGCTTTAAAATACCAAGTGTTGCCTGTCAAACTATGAGGATTAACGCAAGAAAGAGAAATCGTTTTGTTCAAGGACGTTCTGATGGTTATCAAGGACGTTATGACAGAAAAACAGTTCATATATACGTACGCGAAAAAACGAGTTGGCAATCCCTGCCTTCAAATACCAAGTGTTGCATGTCCAACTGTGAGGAATAATGCAACAAGGACAGAGACGTTTCTTTCAGGACGTTATGATGTATTTCAAGGAAGTTGTGACGGAAAAACTTTTTGACTTTTGTACGTGCGTGAAAAGTACGAGTTGGCTATTCCTGACTTAAAATACCAAGTGTTGCATGTCAAACTGTGAGGAATTATGCCACAAAGAAAATGAACTTTATTTCGAGGCGTTCTGATTAATTTCAGGGAAGTTATGACATAAAAACATTTTCACTTTTGAACGTACGCGAAAAAAAAGAGTTGGCTATCCCTGCATTAAAATACCAAGTGTTGCATGTCAAACTGTGAGGAATCATTCAACAAAGACAGAGACGTTTGATTCAGGGCGTTCTGATGTATTTCAAGGAAGTTATGACAGAAAATGTTTTGACTTTTGTATGTACGTTAAAAGTACGAGTTGGCTATCCCTGCTTTAAAATACCAAGTGTTGCCTGTCAAACTATGAGGATTAACGCAAGAAAGAGAAATCGTTTTGTTCAAGGACGTTCTGATGGTTATCAAGGACGTTATGACAGAAAAACAGTTCATATATACGTACGCGAAAAAACGAGTTGGCAATCCCTGCCTTCAAATACCAAGTGTTGCATGTCCAACTGTGAGGAATAATGCAACAAGGACAGAGACGTTTGTTTCAGGGCGTTATGATGTATTTCAAGGAAGTTGTGACGGAAAAACTTTTTGACTTTTGTACGTGCGTGAAAAGTACGAGTTGGCTATTCCTGACTTAAAATACCAAGTGTTGCATGTCAAACTGTGAGGAATTATGCCACAAAGAAAATGAACTTTATTTCGAGGCGTTCTGATTAATTTCAGGGAAGTTATGACATAAAAACATTTTCACTTTTGAACGTACGCGAAAAAAAAGAGTTGGCTATCCCTGCATTAAAATACCAAGTGTTGCATGTCAAACTGTGAGGAATCATTCAACAAAGACAGAGACGTTTGATTCAGGGCGTTCTGATGTATTTCAAGGAAGTTATGACAGAAAATGTTTTGACTTTTGTATGTACGTTAAAAGTACGAGTTGGCTATCCCTGCTTTAAAATACCAAGTGTTGCCTGTCAAACTATGAGGATTAACGCAAGAAAGAGAAATCGTTTTGTTCAAGGACGTTCTGATGGTTATCAAGGACGTTATGACAGAAAAACAGTTCATATATACGTACGCGAAAAAACGAGTTGGCAATCCCTGCCTTCAAATACCAAGTGTTGCATGTCCAACTGTGAGGAATAATGCAACAAGGACAGAGACGTTTGTTTCAGGGCGTTATGATGTATTTCAAGGAAGTTGTGACGGAAAAACTTTTTGACTTTTGTACGTGCGTGAAAAGTACGAGTTGGCTATTCCTGACTTAAAATACCAAGTGTTGCATGTCAAACTGTGACGAATTATGCCACAAAGAAAATGAACTTTATTTCGAGGCGTTCTGATTAATTTCAGGGAAGTTATGACATAAAAACATTTTCACTTTTGAACGTACGCGAAAAAAAAGAGTTGGCTATCCCTGCATTAAAATACCAAGTGTTGCATGTCAAACTGTGAGGAATCATTCAACAAAGACAGAGACGTTTGATTCAGGGCGTTCTGATGTATTTCAAGGAAGTTATGACAGAAAATGTTTTGACTTTTGTATGTACGTTAAAAGTACGAGTTGGCTATCCCTGCTTTAAAATACCAAGTGTTGCCTGTCAAACTATGAGGATTAACGCAAGAAAGAGAAATCGTTTTGTTCAAGGACGTTCTGATGGTTATCAAGGACGTTATGACAGAAAAACAGTTCATATATACGTACGCGAAAAAACGAGTTGGCAATCCCTGCCTTCAAATACCAAGTGTTGCATGTCCAACTGTGAGGAATAATGCAACAAGGACAGAAACGTTTGTTTCAGGGCGTTCTGATTAATTTCAGGGAAGTTATGACATAAAAACATTTTCACTTTTGAACGTACGCGAAAAAAAAGAGTTGGCTGTCCCTGCATTAAAATACCAAGTGTTGCATGTCAAACTGTGAGGAATCATTCAACAAAGACAGAGACGTTTGATTCAGGGCGTTCTGATGTATTTCAAGGAAGTTATGACAGAAAATGTTTTGACTTTTGTATGTACGTTAAAAGTACGAGTTGGCTATCCCTGCTTTAAAATACCAAGTGTTGCCTGTCAAACTATGAGGATTAACGCAAGAAAGAGAAATCGTTTTGTTCAAGGACGTTCTGATGGTTATCAAGGACGTTATGACAGAAAAACAGTTCATATATACGTACGCGAAAAAACGAGTTGGCAATCCCTGCCTTCAAATACCAAGTGTTGCATGTCCAACTGTGAGGAATAATGCAACAAGGACAGAGACGTTTGTTTCAGGGCGTTATGATGTATTTCAAGGAAGTTGTGACGGAAAAACTTTTTGACTTTTGTACGTGCGTGAAAAGTACGAGTTGGCTATTCCTGACTTAAAATACCAAGTGTTGCATGTCAAACTGTGAGGAATTTAGTTATGACAGAAAAACAGTTCATATATACGTACGCGAAAAAAAGAGTTGGCTATCCCTGCATTAAAATACCAAGTGTTGCATGTCAAACTGTGAGGAATCATTCAACAAAGACAGAGACGTTTGATTCAGGGCGTTCTGATGTATTTCAAGGAAGTTATGACAGAAAATGTTTTGACTTTTGTATGTACGTTAAAAGTACGAGTTGGCTATCCCTGCATTAAAATACCAAGTGTTGCATGTCAAACTGTGAGGAATCATTCAACAAAGACAGAGACGTTTGATTCAGGGCGTTCTGATGTATTTCAAGGAAGTTATGACAGAAAATGTTTTCACTTTTGTATGTACGTTAAAAGTACGAGTTGGCTATCCCTGCTTTAAAATACCAAGTGTTGCCTGTCAAACTATGAGGATTAACGCAAGAAAGAGAAATCGTTTTGTTCAAGGACGTTCTGATGGTTATCAAGGACGTTATGACAGAAAAACAGTTCATATATACGTACGCGAAAAAACGAGTTGGCAATCCCTGCCTTCAAATACCAAGTGTTGCATGTCCAACTGTGAGGAATAATGCAACAAGGACAGAGACGTTTGTTTCAGGGCGTTATGATGTATTTCAAGGAAGTTGTGACGGAAAAACTTTTTGACTTTTGTACGTGCGTGAAAAGTACGAGTTGGCTATTCCTGACTTAAAATACCAAGTGTTGCATGTCAAACTGTGAGGAATTATGCCACAAAGAAAATGAACTTTATTTCGAGGCGTTCTGATTAATTTCAGGGAAGTTATGACATAAAAACATTTTCACTTTTGAACGTACGCGAAAAAAAAGAGTTGGCTATCCCTGCATTAAAATACCAAGTGTTGCATGTCAAACTGTGAGGAATCATTCAACAAAGACAGAGACGTTTGATTCAGGGCGTTCTGATGTATTTCAAGGAAGTTATGACAGAAAATGTTTTGACTTTTGTATGTACGTTAAAAGTACGAGTTGGCTATCCCTGCTTTAAAATACCAAGTGTTGCCTGTCAAACTATGAGGATTAACGCAAGAAAGAGAAATCGTTTTGTTCAAGGACGTTCTGATGGTTATCAAGGACGTTATGACAGAAAAACAGTTCATATATACGTACGCGAAAAAACGAGTTAGCAATCCCTGCCTTCAAATACCAAGTGTTGCATGTCCAACTGTGAGGAATAATGCAACAAGGACAGAGACGTTTCTTTCAGGACGTTATGATGTATTTCAAGGAAGTTGTGACGGAAAAACTTTTTGACTTTTGTACGTGCGTGAAAAGTACGAGTTGGCTATTCCTGACTTAAAATACCAAGTGTTGCATGTCAAACTGTGAGGAATTATGCCACAAAGAAAATGAACTTTATTTCGAGGCGTTCTGATTAATTTCAGGGAAGTTATGACATAAAAACCTTTTCACTTTTGAACGTACGCGAAAAAAAAGAGTTGGCTATCCCTGCATTAAAATACCAAGTGTTGCATGTCAAACTGTGAGGAATCATTCAACAAAGACAGAGACGTTTGATTCAGGGCGTTCTGATGTATTTCAAGGAAGTTATGACATAAAATGTTTTGACTTTTGTATGTACGTTAAAAGTACGAGTTGGCTATCCCTGCTTTAAAATACCAAGTGTTGCCTGTCAAACTATGAGGATTAACGCAAGAAAGAGAAATCGTTTTGTTCAAGGACGTTCTGATGGTTATCAAGGACGTTATGACAGAAAAACAGTTCATATATACGTACGCGAAAAAACGAGTTGGCAATCCCTGCCTTCAAATACCAAGTGTTGCATGTCCAACTGTGAGGAATAATGCAACAAGGACAGAGACGTTTGTTTCAGGGCGTTATGATGTATTTCAAGGAAGTTGTGACGGAAAAACTTTTTGACTTTTGTACGTGCGTGAAAAGTACGAGTTGGCTATTCCTGACTTAAAATACCAAGTGTTGCATGTCAAACTGTGAGGAATTATGCCACAAAGAAAATGAACTTTATTTCGAGGCGTTCTGATTAATTTCAGGGAAGTTATGACATAAAAACATTTTCACTTTTGAACGTACGCGAAAAAAAAGAGTTGGCTATCCCTGCATTAAAATACCAAGTGTTGCATGTCAAACTGTGAGGAATCATTCAACAAAGACAGAGACGTTTGATTCAGGGCGTTCTAATGTATTTCAAGGAAGTTATGACAGAAAATGTTTTGACTTTTGTATGTACGTTAAAAGTACGAGTTGGCTATCCCTGCTTTAAAATACCAAGTGTTGCCTGTCAAACTATGAGGATTAACGCAAGAAAGAGAAATCGTTTTGTTCAAGGACGTTCTGATGGTTATCAAGGACGTTATGACAGAAAAACAGTTCATATATACGTACGCGAAAAACGAGTTGGCAATCCCTGCCTTCAAATACCAAGTGTTGCATGTCCAACTGTGAGGAATAATGCAACAAGGACAGAGACGTTTGTTTCAGGGCGTTATGATGTATTTCAAGGAAGTTGTGACGGAAAAACTTTTTGACTTTTGTACGTGCGTGAAAAGTACGAGTTGGCTATTCCTGACTTAAAATACCAAGTGTTGCATGTCAAACTGTGAGGAATTATGCCACAAAGAAAATGAACTTTATTTCGAGGCGTTCTGATTAATTTCAGGGAAGTTATGACATAAAAACATTTTCACTTTTGAACGTACGCGAAAAAAAAGAGTTGGCTATCCCTGCATTAAAATACCAAGTGTTGCATGTCAAACTGTGAGGAATCATTCAACAAAGACAGAGACGTTTGATTCAGGGCGTTCTGATGTATTTCAAGGAAGTTATGACAGAAAATGTTTTGACTTTTGTATGTACGTTAAAAGTACGAGTTGGCTATCCCTGCTTTAAAATACCAAGTGTTGCCTGTCAAACTATGAGGATTAACGCAAGAAAGAGAAATCGTTTTGTTCAAGGACGTTCTGATGGTTATCAAGGACGTTATGACAGAAAAACAGTTCATATATACGTACGCGAAAAAACGAGTTGGCAATCCCTGCCTTCAAATACCAAGTGTTGCATGTCCAACTGTGAGGAATAATGCAACAAGGACAGGAGACGTTTGTTTCAGGGCGTTATGATGTATTTCAAGGAAGTTGTGACGGAAAAACTTTTTGACTTTTGTACGTGCGTGAAAAGTACGAGTTGGCTATTCCTGACTTAAAATACCAAGTGTTGCATGTCAAACTGTGAGGAATTATGCCACAAAGAAAAGGAACTTTATTTCGAGGCGTTCTGATTAATTTCAGGGAAGTTATGACATAAAAACATTTTCACTTTTGAACGTACGCGAAAAAAAAGAGTTGGCTATCCCTGCATTAAAATACCAAGTGTTGCATGTCAAACTGTGAGGAATCATTCAACAAAGACAAAGACAGCGACGTTTGATTCAGGGCGTTCTGATGTATTTCAAGGAAGTTATGACAGAAAATGTTTTCACTTTTGTATGTACGTTAAAAGTACGAGTTGGCTATCCCTGCTTTAAAATACCAAGTGTTGCCTGTCAAACTATGAGGATTAACGCAAGAAAGAGAAATCGTTTTGTTCAAGGACGTTCTGATGGTTATCAAGGACGTTATGACAGAAAAGCAGTTCATATATACGTACGCGAAAAAACGAGTTGGCAATCCCTGCCTTCAAATACCAAGTGTTGCATGTCCAACTGTGAGGAATAATGCAACAAGGACAGAGACGTTTGTTTCAGGGCGTTATGATGTATTTCAAGGAAGTTGTGACGGAAAACTTTTTGACTTTTGTACGTGCGTGAAAAGTACGAGTTGGCTATTCCTGACTTAAAATACCAAGTGTTGCATGTCAAACTGTGAGGAATTATGCCACAAAGAAAATGAACTTTATTTCGAGGTGTTCTGATTAATTTCAGGAAAGTTATGACATAAAAACATTTTCACTTTTGAACGTACGCGAAAAAAAAGAGTCGGCTATCCCTGCATTAAACTACCAAGTGTTGCATGTCAAACTGTGAGGAATCATTCAACAAAGACGAGACGTTTGATTCAGGGCGTTCTGATGTATTTCAAGGAAGTTATGACAGAAAATGTTTTGACTTTTGTATGTACGTTAAAAGTACGAGTTGGCTATCCCTGCTTTAAAATACCAAGTGTTGCCTGTCAAACTATGAGGATTAACGCAAAAAGAGAAATCGTTTTGTTCAAGGACGTTCTGATGGTTATCAAGGACGTTATGACAGAAAAAGCAGTTCATATATACGTACGCGAAAAAACGAGTTGGCAATCCCTGCCTTCAAATACCAAGTGTTGCATGTCCAACTGTGAGGAATAATGCAACAAGGACAGAGACGTTTGTTTCAGGGCGTTATGATGTATTTCAAAAAGTTGTGACGAAAACTTTTTGACTTTTGTACGTGCGTGAAAAGTACGAGTTGGCTATCCCTGCTTTAAAATACCAAGTGTTGCCTGTCAAACTATGAGGATTAACGCAAGAAAGAGAAATCGTTTTGTTCAAGGACGTTCTGATGGTTATCAAGGACGTTATGACAGAAAAACAGTTCATATATACGTACGCGAAAAAACGAGTTGGCAATCCCTGCCTTCAAATACCAAGTGTTGCATGTCCAACTGTGAGGAATAATGCAACAAGGACAGAGACGTTTCTTTCAGGGCGTTATGATGTATTTCAAGGAAGTTGTGACAGAAAAACTTTTTGACTTTTGTGCGTGCGTGAAAAGTACGAGTTGACTATTCCTGACTTAAAATACCAAGTGTTGCATGTCAAACTGTGAGGAATTATGCCACAAAGAAAATGAACTTTATTTCGAGGCGTTCTGATTAATTTCAGGGAAGTTATGACATAAAAACATTTTCACTTTTGAACGTACGCGAAAAAAAAAAGTTGGCTATCCCTGCATAAAAATACCAAGTGTTGCATGTCAAACTGTGAGGAATCATTCAACAAAGACAGAGACGTTTGATTCAGGGGGTTCTGATGTATTTCAAGGAAGTTATGACAGAAAATGTTTTGACTTTTGTATGTACGTTAAAAAGTACGAGTTGGCTATCCCTGCTTTAAAATACCAAGTGTTGCCTGTCAAACTATGAGGATTAACGCAAGAAAGAGAAATCGTTTTGTTCAAGGACGTTCTGATGGTTATCAAGGACGTTATGACAGAAAAACAGTTCATATATACGTACGCGAAAAAACGAGTTGGCAATCCCTGCCTTCAAATACCAAGTGTTGCATGTCCAACTGTGAGGAATAATGCAACAAGGACAGAGACGTTTGTTTCAGGGCGTTATGATGTATTTCAAGGAAGTTGTGACGGAAAAACTTTTTGACTTTTGTACGTGCGTGAAAAGTACGAGTTGGCTATTCCTGACTTAAAATACCAAGTGTTGCATGTCAAACTGTGAGGAATTATGCCACAAAGAAAATGAACTTTATTTCGAGGCGTTCTGATTAATTTCAGGGAAGTTATGACATAAAAACATTTTCACTTTTGAACGTACGCGAAAAAAAAGAGTTGGCTATCCCTGCATTAAAATACCAAGTGTTGCATGTCAAACTGTGAGGAATCATTCAACAAAGACAGAGACGTTTGATTCAGGCGTTCTGATGTATTTCAAGGAAGTTATGACAGAAAATGTTTTGACTTTTGTATGTACGTTAAAAGTACGAGTTGGCTATCCCTGCTTTAAAATACCAAGTGTTGCCTGTCAAACTATGAGGATTAACGCAAGAAAGAGAAATCGTTTTGTTCAAGGACGTTCTGATGGTTATCAAGGACGTTATGACAGAAAAACAGTTCATATATACGTACGCGAAAAAACGAGTTGGCAATCCCTGCCTTCAAATACCAAGTGTTGCATGTCCAACTGTGAGGAATAATGCAACAAGGACAGAGACGTTTGTTTCAGGGCGTTATGATGTATTTCAAAGGAAGTTGTGACGGAAAAACTTTTTGACTTTTGTACGTGCGTGAAAAGTACGAGTTGGCTATTCCTGACTTAAAATACCAAGTGTTGCATGTCAAACTGTGAGGAATTATGCCACAAAGAAAATGAACTTTATTTCGAGGCGTTCTGATTAATTTCAGGGAAGTTATGACATAAAAACATTTTCACTTTTGAACGTACGCGAAAAAAAAGAGTTGGCTATCCCTGCATTAAAATACCAAGTGTTGCATGTCAAACTGTGAGGAATCATTCAACAAAGACAGAGACGTTTGATTCAGGGCATCCTGATGTATTTCAAGGAAGTTGTGACAGAAAATGTTTTGACTTTGTATGTACACGTTAAAGTACGAGTTGGCTATCCTGCCTTAAAATACCAAGTGTCGCTGCAAACTATGAGGATTAACGCAGAAAGAGAAATCGTTTTGTTCAAGGACGTTCCTGATGGTTATCAAGGACGTTATGACAAGAAAAACAGTTCATATATACGTACGCGAAAAAACGAGTTGGCGTCCTGCCTTCAAATACCAAGTGTTGCATGTATAACTGTGAGGAATAATACAACAAGGACAGAGACGTTTGTTTCAGGGCGTTATGATGTATTTCAAGGAAGTTGTGACGGAAAAACTTTTTGACTTTTGTACATGCGTGAAAAGTACGAGTTGGCTATTCCTGACTTAAAATACCAAGTGTTGCATGTCAAACTGTGAGGAATAATGCCACAAAGAAAATGAACTTTATTTCAGGGCGTTCTGATTAATTTCAGGGAAGTTATGACATAAAAACATTTTCACTTTTGAACGTACGCGAAAAAAAAGAGTTGGCTATCCCTGCATTAAAATACAAAGTGTTGCATGTCAAACTGTGAGGAATCATTCAACAAAGACAGAGACGTTTGATTAAGGGCGTTCTGATGTATTTCA